>JAXQQM020059024.1:0-43082 GCA_034641835.2 Pinus albicaulis
CTAAACTTACCATCGTCTGCCATTGCTCCCACTCGAACCGGGAACCCTTCTTTCCTGCGAGTTTATCATCCAAATAGACCTTCGGCTCTGATACCAGTTGTTAGAAAATTAAATATTACAGAGCAATGAAACACATAAAATATGCGGAAAATACAAGCACACAAAACACATAAAAACAGAGAGACACAGATATACGTGGTTCACCCAGTTTGGGCTACGTCCACCCCGAACAGCCAGTCCTTCCTTTCTATTATCCAGCAAAAATGAAGAGACAAAACCTACAGCAGATCCGCTATAATATCCTATGTTCTCTCTCACAGTCTCACAACATACATTTCTCGCTGCGAGAATACACATACAATACACGGGCGCAATAACAATACACAACCGCAAGTACAATGCCCTCATACGAGCGAGGGCAACAGGAGGTTTGCCTTGGGGAAAAAAACCTAAACTAAACATAACTTCTCTCGTCGAATCATCAACCTATTGAACGGCCGGATTGACTGAAATTTTATACTTTTACAAGGAAATTTTACATCCGTTTTTAGCTTCGGGGGCATTTCCCCTGAAACTCCCTGCTAGGGGGGGCTCCATAAAGTCACAGCCACCCCCCTGGGCCCCCTAGGCAGCATTTAATTATAGGTGGCGTTGCCGCCCCATTAAGGTACAGGGGTCCAACATTGTGATACAAAATAAAAAAGATAATCAGGCTCCATACCCAACAAATAAGAGTCTCTAACAATGCTTTGTCTTAAGGGTTCACTTCTAGCTTGAAAATCATTTATTCGAAGTTCTCATTATGTAAATGAAAATATATAGAATTAGATCTCTCTTGCTTTATATTTGTGGCAACCTTCTCTAGTAACTTCTTAGTTTTGTTGATTGTCATGGAATTCTGACTCAATTCACTATAAATCATTTCTCCCACTTTTCTGTTAAATTTGATCTTTTCTAGCATAGGGACACTAGTCATGTCCAAATATATATCCACATTCCTAAGCTGTGAGCCTGATGGAAGGGATTATGTTGAGGGATGATGTAATGAAAACTTCATTTGGTTTCTCTTCGGGTCCATGGCAGCCAGAAGTCGGGTCTAGTAAGGAAACTGAATGTGATGCTAGTTGTTGTTGCATCTCCTCTCTGATATTCTTGTTACTTTCTTCTATTCCCTTCTCTAAATCCCAACCAGATAATGTTTTTTTTTTGGATCCCAGCAAAATTCATAAGTGTTACCTTTGTTGATGAAGAGGAAGAATATCGAACCAGGTCTTCTAAGTTCACCTATAAGCCTGATTGGTTGTAAAATACCTGGTAAAATACTCATGTAACAACGTTACTAAAGGAAAAAATATAAGGCCAAGGTCATGGGACACGTATTCTAAGTTGAATGGTGGGGGAAACATCCTAGCGAGTGTTCATTTGGCTTATTATGGCTAAAGGAAATTGGAAAAGGCAATGGAAAATGCTTTGGAAAGGCATGAGGTGTTATTTGGCATTTAATTATGAAAATAATGAAAATTAGGAGAAAATGAAGGTGAAAGGTCACAAGTTGCATGTGACGTGGAAAATGAAGAAAATAGAGGCCTTAATGATAAAAAGGCTTCTAAGGATCAGTTCAGATTCTTTTGTCATTTCATTTTTGGAGATCTCTCTCTATTCTCTCTCTCTCTCACTCTAGGAAACTTATAGTTTTCTTGGAGCACTTCAACATTGGATCAAGAAAAGAAAAGAAGGAAAAGAGGGAGAAAATATCAAGCAAGAAAGAGTAGGATCAAGCAGCTACAGCAAGATTATTTGTAGGTATCAAGTTTCATGTATGATTTCCTTGATAGTTTTGGCATGCATGGTTATGCATGTGTGTTCATGGTTCTCTTGTTGTCATTGGCATGGGTTTTTCCAGGTGTGACAGTGTTCTTCAGTCTATATTTTCCATTTTCGGATAGCCATGGTGTGATGGGGTTATCATGCTTTGGTTGAGTTGGATTTTCAAGTGGATTTGAAACTAAGTGGGGTGGTATCTAAAAGAATTAACACATGGCCTAGTGATCCCTAAATCTAACTGTGGATTGCGGTAAATAATTGGTCTAGTGATCCCTGAACCGAACTATGGGTTGAGGTAAATTTTTATTTTGTGTTACCTCAGTGGGCCTAGGAATCTTCGACCAGTGAATGGTGGGATATGTTATCACTCCCTCTGTTTCCCAAAGTTGAGAAAGGATACCGAAGGAGGTAACCTCAAACCAATCTTTAGATTTGGTAGCTAGCCCTAATAAACTAGAGAGGGCTCGCTCAATGTTAATTTCACAGTTAATGAGGTGATTGGAAAGGAAAATATCTTAGACTATATATAAGCTCAATGATTTTGATTAGGGTTTTGTTTTGAATTTTGATGGATAGGAAGTGTTAGTCTAGGAACTAGGTCTACGTTTTTAAGGTCATATTTCAAATGAACAGTTGCAAATATGAAGATGAGGACAGGTAGATATACTTATAAACACACTTAGATTTTTATTTTTATATAGGGTTTGAAAAAGAGAGAATTATAATGAGCATATAACATGAGTTCATTCATCAGAGGAAGTAGAACAAATTTAAGAAAATCTTACAAAACAAATCACAAAAATAATAATTCTTCTTATAGACTCATAAGATCATCATATAGAAGCATAAATGTGATGGAAAGAAAGAATAAAAATTCAATTTTATGGTTCTACTGAGAAAAAACAATCCTAATAAGCATACCACTGGAGCCCCAAAATTATAGCTGCAACATGTCTTTGATTTCATTGTTAAAATATGTAAATAAGCTCCACACTGCAATATCAACTATCCAACCTCTAAAAAGACTTGATTTGGAGTAAATATATAAAATAGAGGAGATTCCACCTCAATGGGTCAAAACCTTATCCAAAACACTTCATTAATGCAGCTAATGAGTCATTACCTATTTTTTATGGAAGTTAGAAACAATCTCCCCTAATTTAGCTAACAAGTAGGAGTCTTTGTCTCCTTGATTAATTGCAAGATTCATCAACAATGAGGAGCATAAACATTATTAATTAAGCATAAAACATCTCATGAGATAGTTGTTACCTCGAATATTTGACCATTTTTTACTGACACCTATCCAGAAATCCTCCTACATAGAAGCGTAGCGTGCTTGTCAGAAGCATAGTGTGTTTTGACATAAACATAGTGTGCACTTGGAGGGCATTTTGAAGTTGCTTTTAGGCAACTTCTTGACGACCTGAAGATTGGGAAAGGTAGCCATGGATGTCCTCTATCCAATAAAACCTTAAAATTTTCCAAATACCACCTGTAATACCATTAAAACCTCATTTTTTCCAAGACTACACCAGAAGCATAACGTGCACTGAAAAGTAGTGGCAGAAGCATGAAAATTAACGTGTTTTTTGGAATGTACTCCTCAAAGGCATATTTGGAATGTACTCCTCAAAATAAATAAAATTCATATTTGGAATGTACTCCTAAAAATAAATCCAAACATGTAAATAAGACCTCCATTGGACCCTCTGATAAAAATCATAGTGTGACCATGCTACGCATCTATACAACCGAAATTTCCAAAATTTCTCAAAAGTTTCAAAAGTTTCCAGAAATTTCTGCAAACATAGGGCTCAAAGGTGGAGCAATATATCTATTAAAATAACGTGTTTTGTAAAATTGAGAGAGGTTTTTGTTCTTTGGTACGTTATGAACAAAAACCTCCTCCATTTTTCAAAAATATTTTCTCATTTGTTCAGCATCCAAGTTTTAAGTTGGTCACTAAAAATTACAGAAGCGTAGCGTGCTCTCAACAGAAGCATAGTGTGGTCTTTGAGAGGGAGTTTGGAGGCCTTAACATAGAATTTTTGGGCTACAAGTGGTATGGTTGGAAATATTAGGATGTCTTCTACACAATGGAGTCATCAATCACTGCAAACCCTTGCTCCAAACCCCTGAAAAATTGACTTGAAGACAACTTGTCCAAAAGTGCAAAAAATGACTTGGAGCAACTGTATTTTGGGCATTTATCTCAATTCCTAACACCTCTGCATAAAATGAAGGAGGTTTTTTTTATTTGGTATATTATTGACAGAAAACTTTCACTTTTTTCAAATTCATCTTCATTTCTTCAGAAAGTAAATTTGAAGTAGGATTGCCCCTATGTGCAATGTTAAACCCTAGCAAATTATCAAAAAACTATGAAAATGATGCCATGGGTCTGAGTTGGCTCAAACCTGGAAAATTTCCCTCCTTTTTTGTACTTTTTATTTTCATTATCCATGGTGTTTGTTTTAAAAAATAAACCCTATCTTGATGGGAAGGAAGGAAAGGGTGGAATCTAGGAAAACATGGTAAAATGGGGCAGCAAGTTTAGGGAGGGAAATGGAGGGGATAGGAGTTAGGGAAAAATATGAAAAAAATAGGGGAGATATGGAAGTGTTTTAGGAAATAAAGTGCAAGTGTAATTCCTTGAAATGGATAAGTTAAAGAAGGGAAAAAGGCTAAAACACAGTCCTAACCTGGAATCTCTACAAAAAATCCAGCGTTGGCTAGGGTTTTAGGGGAAAATGAAATAAATGATGGAGATGAGTGTGGGAAATGTTTTGGGGAGTTGTATGAAGTGTGTAGGAAGGTGATAGGGTACAAGTACTAGGATTTTTGTCACTGAAACAAACCAAACACCAAATAAAGCCAAAAACGAAGTGAAAACCATAAAAGAGGGATTTCACCATTTGTTGAAAGAAATGATTGTATGAGAGTTGATGAGAAGCTATAATTACTTTTTGAAAGTTTCTTGAACCTTTATAATTATTTTTAAACCTTTTTTTTTCTCTTTTAGCCTCCAAAAACCAGAAACACAACATGCTTAGGAAGAAACGCAATGTGCTAGCTAGTTAGGGCTTGATGATGGAAAGAGGAAGGCTCTGAAGGTTGAGATGAGGCTCAATGGAGGATGAGAGCTCTATGAAAATGGAATGATGTGTATGAATGATTTGGATGGTCATTTTTTAGCTTGAAATTTGACTTTTTATTTTGATAATATCATGACATCGCGTGTCCTTTTTGAGAAATGATGTGATGAGGTAGTGTACTGCAGCTTTATAACTTTATTTGGCAAGGTTACATCTCCATGAAGGGTAAACGTACCTTTGGAATATTTTTGAACGATTTTTCCCTAATTAATAACTCCCATGGTGGTGACTAAGGTGATGGCATGACTCCCTACAGGACTTATTATGACCTGTCCCAATGATGACACCAAATGCATACGTGAAACCATGATTTGGAACTTAGAACCTTTTCAGTATGCATGATTATAATTTGATGACCAGAATGATGACCAAGACACTCTTTTGATGCCCTATCACAAGGAGTAATGGCATAACCATGATGGAATTTTATGATCTTGAAAATGGAGGGAGTAGTAAGAATACCTAGACACTGACTCAAGACTCATTTGACAAAAGAAAGGCATGTCAAATTTATTTGAAAATTTGAAAATTTTGACCAAGGACTCTAAAAATAAGCATGAAAGAGTACATTTGATCACTGAAACTTCTAGACACTAACCAGATATACATTAAATCATAGAGGTGGGTATCCTCCATCGGGCCTAGGAATCCTTGGTCGGTGATTGGAATGATATATGGTAAATCCTGTAGTGTGGAGTCTCAATTATTCCCAGGAATATTGATTAGTGAATTTCGGGATATATAGTAAATCCTAGAGACTCGGAGACAGGAAAATTCCTCATGATGTAGGTGGAGAAATCTAGTGGCATCCATGCTTATTTAGGGCCTAGTGATCCGGTAGGGATTGTGGTAAAGCTTGGTTCTATTGATGAGGGTGAGGTGGTTTAGCCTCAGGAAGCCCTCGTTGTTTTTTGTTATGATTCCCACATTCATGTTTGGAATATGGCATGGGGTTGATTCATTGAAACAAATATTTGGTTCATCCAATATGGTCAGGTGGTACGTGGAAGTACCAAACCTTATTGGCTTTTGCATTCATTAATAATAGGTTCTTCTCCTTGTTACTTTATGTGCAATTGTACTAGTTCATATGTGGCATTTATGGTTATTGTATCCCTGATATTTATGTTGTTTATATGTTGGTTATGAGTATGATTTATGGCAGTGATGATGTATGGATATCATCATGTTTTGATTTGTAAATGATTGAAAAATAAATATATGACCCCATAGATGATATTGAAGCTAATGTGATAAGGAATCAGTGCTTCTTATTGATTCTCAGATAAGTATGAGACCCCTATGCTCAGATCTCTTATTATGACCTATAAAATGCATGTTTGTGACATGTTTGATGAAATGCTTGTCATGGCTAGTAGGGGTCTAGTCAATTCATTGATAAAATGTTTGCATTAGTACCTCTATATCATTGTTATTTATAACTCTTGATTTTTTCATGAAGTTCTTAGCAATGGCCAGAGTCTTGGCCCTGAAAAAAGTGGCATAAAATCCAAGGTTGTTGCACAAAAATAGTTGAAAAAATACACATTTGTTGGCTTTCCCTTGTTGTGAGAGCGACTAGAGGCCTAAATTCGCATGTATAGATTTTCAAGGGAGTGATTGGGTTTTAGATCAATGAAAATTTAAGTTTCCTCAGGGGTTGGTCACCTGAAAAGGTTGGTTGGCTCTTGGAGTTATGTAGCATGTGTGGAAGGTTAGTTTGGTTTTGCTTTGTCAATTCCACTTCCTTAAATATACATGGGGAGTTGAATCACATCATAGTATCCTCTCGTCACATGGTGGATTGGGTAGCTTAGGTAAATGTGGGAGGAAGGTTTTATAGAGTGGTATCAGAGCATGGTTCAACACTTGGACTGGATGGGCGAAATGTGCCTGTCATGGATACATGTCAGTTGCATATGTGTTCTTTATTCTTGTGGTCTATTTTCTTGTTGTGTATGCATGGTGGGGGTCATTGTTGTGGTTTTTTCGCCATGTTAAATTCGATGGTGTTGTCGTTGGGATGTGTTTGTCATGAATTCATGTCAGTTGTATGTGCATTTTTTATGCATGTAAGTATCTATATGTTTTTATGCATGCATTATTATGGGCATGTTTTTCATGAATGAGGTCATTGTAGGAATTTTAGGTCATCATGATGTTGTTGGTATGCTATGATGTTGATATGTTGGTTGAGATAGAGTAGGAGATGCAAATCATCAGAATGAGGTTGCACCTCTAGACTTCAGGGTGAGATCAGATCGTCATATAGGTTTGTATGTTTAGTATGCATGTATGTAGTTAATGGTTTTTATAATCATTAGGGTTACTTATATGCTTGTAATTCTATTTCTGTTGTGGTTAAATGTGTGATAAATGCTAGTTTATCGGTGTAGTCATATGTACATGTGTCGGTTAGTCATGAAGGATAGTAACTTGTTGTTATATGCATTGTGTTCATATGCATGATGGTTATGGTCATTGCATTTAATATCATGATGTTATTATGTTTTGTGCTAATTTGGATTGACCTGTGCAGATTATTATGGTTATGAAAATCAGGTATGAGCTAATATATTGTGATATTATGTCATACTAATCTAAACTGATTGTTCATATGTGATTGTTATGGATGAATGACAATTTTTTATGAGCTTATGATGTGAAAATTATAGATATTTATTGTTATGAGCAAAATTCCTTATTTATGTTTGATTTGATATGTTGTGAAGTTATATCATGCTAATATAGATTGATTGTGTAGACAAGATAACCTCCCTCAAGATACATTAAGGTATGAGTTTACTTATGTTGTCTACTTAACCGTGCTTGAATGTTTGATTATGTCGTCTATTTGGTGTTTGAGTTTTTGGTGTCTATTATGTCATCTATCTGTTGTTTGAGTTTTTATCTATAAGATTACATGAAGGAATGACATTTTTTTGAGGTGGTTGCACTAACACATATGTGTTGAGAATAGTTGTTATGTACTTGAGTGTAAGTAGATGTTAGTTGTATTATTATGGCTAGTGAATGTTAGTTGATTATGATATGTTTGTTATTATTGGTAAAGGTTGATTTCAAATTGATAGATAGAATGCCTTGATCTTTGGAATATGTTGGTGACATGTGTGAATAGTTGTCAGAAACATGTTTGGAATTAATGTGACTAGGTAACAGTTTATATGTTTATATAACTAACAATTGGGTGATGTGATAGAACATAATAAAGACTCAATTGTAGCAAGGTAAATGGTAAAATAAATGAATTGGATAATAATTCCTTTGGATATTCTTGAAAACCATAATTCCAAACGAATGAGTTATTTGCATACAGGAAGTATTCTTAACCTTGATTTTGGCTGACATTATGTGGATATAAGTTATATTCATGAACAGGTATTTGATAGGTATATTATCTAGTTTCTAGTTAAAACTAGGTCCATCAAGGGAATTGAGTTCCTTGAGAGGTTTACGTGCTCAGTTACAAGGCAGTGCGCTAGGCACAACAAGGTAGGATAACCAATATATTGTTATATTTGTTTATACACTGATATTTATGTGTTTATGGCAATATGATACAGGAATTGCATGGAAAAGAGACTGCCATGAAATCTTGAAGAAGGCTCGAGTTGATTTTTCCCTTGGAGGCATTGGGGAGCCATGGGGATTGATTTAAGGTGCTTATTTCTAGTTTTATTCTTTCGGTCTTTTGTGATTTTTTTGTGCTTGATTTGCAACCTTGATTTTGTCTAGTGCATGATCATGCACTTTGTTGCAGCGTCATATTGCTTTTGGTTTTTCATGGTCTTATTCTTGTGTATTTCTTGTTCTTGCCTTTTATGTTTTGAGAGTATTGGGAATTGGTTAGGAAAGAGGAAATTAATATAGCTCAGGGAGAGAAGAATGAAACTTACCAGGTAATGTAAGACCTCTATGAAGCTTCGTGCATGAGTAAGGGCAGTTGAAGGTAAGAGTATGACCATCGATTGGATTGGTTGGGTCCATTGGTGTAAATGGATGATGGAGAAACATTCATGAGAAAAGTAGCATGAAAGGTAAATTAAATGAGCTTAAGGTAAAATATGCCTTAAATATGTTGGGAACTTGTGTTCTCGATGTTTTGGATGTGTTGCATGGATAAAGGGAGTTCTCTTAACCTAGACCTTATGATATCTAGTAATTATGTTGTGATCATGATTACATTAATGACTATGTATGTATGTATGTCGTTGTCTGACAGGGTCTTCAGGGATCATGATTGTTTTATGTTAATGTTTAGATGTATATATGTATGTATGTATGTTGTTGTCTGACAAGGTCATCAAGAATCATTCTTGTGAAGGAATGATTACTTATGTAGGTGAATGGCATGAAGAAGTTCCTAGTTTATGAGGAATCAAGTGGGAAGAGTAACCCTGACATATCTACAAGGTCAATATCATGTGGATATGAATTGATATTATATGCTTGTACTATGACTATGTTTATGTTATGTATAGGTAATGTTGAGGGGTACATAATCATAATAGAAGCAGTGTTAGTGTGCGGTTTATGGATGTGCAATACTAATGTCGTATATATGTTGTACGTATTGTACATGTGATGTTGTGTGCATGTGATATTGTGTATATATGGTGTTGAATACATGTTTTTTATGTAATTTTATATATGGATGGTGTAGTGTACATGTTTTCTATGCATTATTATGTACAGAAAATGTTGTATGTATGTTGGATATGTGGTGTTGTGTACATATGGTGTTGTGTGCATGTTGGATATATGGTGTTGTGTACATACGGTGCTTTGCGCATGTTACATATGTGGTGTTGTGTACATATGGTGTGGTGTGCATGTTGTACATATGGTGCTATGTACATGTGTTGTTGTGTGTATGATTGTACATGTGGTGCTATGTGTATGTGGTATCGTGTACATGTTGTGCATGGGGTGTTGTGTATAGATTGTGTTGTGTACATGTAGTGCATGTGGTTTTGTGTACATGGTGTGCAGGTGGTGCCATGTACATGTGGTATTGTGTGCATGTCGTACAGCCTATGTTGTGCACATGTGGTATTATGTGCATGTTGTACATGTTGTTTTGTGTATGTTTGGTCTTGTATATGTGCATTGCGTAGTAATGGTATCATGACATGTGTATTCGTTGTGTTGTACTATGTGTATGTATATGTATTATGTTGTACATCGAATGCAGGTGTATGTATTGAGTTTTTTTTTACACCAGATGTAGGTGTATGTATTATGTTGTGCTGTACACTGGATGTAGGTGTATGTATTGAGTTTTTTTGTACACCAGGTAAATATGTATGTATTTTTTTGTGTTGTACACCAGTTGTAGGTGTATGTATTGAGTTCTATTATGCATTGGATGTAGGTGTATGTGTTGTGTCGTACAATGGGTGCATGCGTATATGTTGAGTCATACACTAGGTGCAAGTGTATGTGTTGTGTTGTACGTCGGGTGTAGGTGTATGTGTTATATGTCAGGTGTAGGTGCATGTATTGTATGATATCATATGTCGTGTGTTGTGGTATGTGTATGATGTACACTATGTGTATGTGTATCTGTATATTTTTGAAGAGAAGGCATTGGGTGCTTGTCGGGTGTGGCAATTGATCCTGTGTGTGTACGGAAAGGAAAATGGATAAAGGTAGAATAAATGGATAAGTATCATTGTTTTATTTCAGACTTATTGTGCATGTGATGTATGATTCTAGTTTATGATGATGGCATGCGATTCATGATTTTGATCTATGATGGTTGTGTTTTGAGCTCACTAGATGTGATATGTTTATACATGATGATTTGATCATATAGCTAGTTTGACTTGTTATGACCAGAAGTAACTAAAATGGCAAGAGTACCTTATTGACGAGCTACCGATGAGGTATGATGTGAATGTAATATTCCCAATTAGCCATGAGCTAGTTGGAATATTAATTTTTGTTTTGTTGCTTTGTTTTATGAATAAGAGGACAATGGAGATCCATAAGTCTCCTTAATAATGAATAAATCAATGCCAATGTAAAAGGAAAAAATATTGGCAGCTTAATTGAGCACCCTTAGGCATGAGAAGGGGTTGGAACATCTTGACTGGGTCAATTTTGACCAAATCAACATTGATGTCATGGAGGAGTGGCAATCAATGAGGGACAATGCAAGTTTATATGGAGACACCTTGCATGGAAGTAGGGTCATAAATGAATGGGGCTTAGGTTTTGGAAGCTCATATCTTATAAAATGAAGAGGATGGCAACCATATTCATTATGTATTGGTATATGATATTTCTAAATATATGATCTGTTTAGACATATAGCTTTCTCTAGCTGTTTAGCTGAGATTGTTGTGTTGTTTAGCACTGGGTTTTCCTGATTGGGAACCCCACCTATTCCATTAAGAAGCTCTTGGAGGAGTCTTGTACTTCACTTCCACTATCAGGAATTTGGCCAAAACTTAATCTTACATCTACAGCGCAGATCCTATTGAGGGTTGAGTTGTTTTGCAGGTTGCAGCAGTGGAGACCATATTTGGGTCACGTTAGTACTTATTTACAGTGGAGAAGGGTTCCTTTCCATTGGGAGAACAATAAGGAAGGCCCTTGTGCGTATTTTCACATCTTGGCATCAGGCCACATATTTATTTGCCCCTAAAACACAGTTTCTTTCCAGATCTGTGTTATTTTGAGGGAGGAGTTGCAGGGTGTTTTTGGCACACCATTTGGAGAGGAGATTTTCTAGTGAGGGGATTAACCTTTTATCTAGGAGATCTATTGGAGGAGGCTACACTATTTCTTATATCAGATCAGCCACACTTTCCAGATCTATATGTTGCAGTGAATCTTCAACCCTATGGCTTTGGTTGAGATCTTGTACATGGTGTTTTGTTGAAAACCCTTTGGGGGTTCTTCATTGGAGGTTGTATAGTGCCTAGATATGTATTAGATCTATCCTTTGTGGCATATATCAACCCATGTTATGTTGTATCTTCATTTTTTGTAGCATTTCCTTTCAAACAAGCAATAGTAGTCTTTCGGCATTTTGACATATAGTAGCAGCACCTCTTTTGAGGGTTTTATCAATTAAAGGCTTGTTATATATTATTGTACATCTTATGGCCCATTTATTATGCATATTTTTCTGCTTTTATTATGATTATAAGGTCTCCATATTGGCCTCTTTCTTTTTATAATGTTTAACACTATTGTTCCAGCATTTTTCACTATATTCCTTCTTTTCCCATTTGGGAATATTACAGTGGTATCATAGCATAATCTTGGCACGCCCTATGCATCTTGAAAAGCCAATATGTCATCTGAATAAGGAGATCCTCTTACTAATAGAGAGAAGAGGTATCAAATAAGAAGACACCGGAAGTTTGATTATACAAATTACAAAGAAGACAAGGGTAAAACCCCTTTATCTGGAGGAGAAGATGAAGAGAAGGAGTTTCCTAAGATTCTTCTCAAAGCTATGGAAGAAATTTCTAGAGAAATAAAGGAGATGAGAATGGATATATACAAGGAATCCCCTAAAGGATTTCAACATGGTGAAGGCTCCAGCATTTCTCATCACTGGAGTGATCAACCAGTGCAGCAGCAACAAGTTTCCCAACGCTCTACAATGGCTACATTCTTGGCAGTGGGAAATGAAGGGTTTCAAGAAAAAGAATCCCTTGAAGGCTATTTCATGGATTATGAGTCTCAAACTCATAGATTCAAGGACCACTTGATTTTTCAATAATTTTGTCAAATCAAGGAAAATAGGAGACCCAGGCATCACAATAGAGGTGGAGGATTCATTCATAATCATGATCTACACTGCACTATGGGAAGATTTTTCTTACCCAACTTTGATGGGTCATCTAAATGCACTACCAAATCATGGTTAGAGAAGCTTGACATCTAATTCCAGCTGAACAAAGTATTGGAGATGGAGGCCATTAAGATAGCAGCGCTGCACCTTAAGGGTGAAGCACATGATTGGTGGTTCCATGGCTTATCTACATTGGGTCATGCCAATGTGACTACATATTCAGAGTTCACAAAGAGGTTGGTGGAGAGGTTTGACAGAAGAGATCCTGAAGCACCATTCATGGGGCTTGCAAAGCTTAAACAATCTGGTAATCCAGAAACTTATATTTCTGAGTTTTTGAAACTTTTTGTTATGGTTCCTAATTTATCTGCAGCAAGAAGGTTCTACATGTTCATTAATGGGTTAGATGAACCTCTTCATGGGTTGTTTAAGTCTACCAAGCCCACTACCCTTCAAAATATCATTGAAAGGGCTAGAGATCTTCAAGATGGCTTGCCAAAAGCAAAGGCAACATTTCAGCACAAGCCCTCTTTTCCATCAAATGGAAAAGATGAGAAGGCTCCTCTTTCAAAGGAGAGCCAAAATAAAAATCCTCTTGATGATGATTTCATAAGAGATTTGAGGAGAAGGAAGCTTTGCTTCACATTCCAAGAATCATGGGTACCCAGACATAAATGTGCAGCAGGAAAGGCACACTACATAGAGGTCTTCTCAGATGATGAGGAGGAAGAAGAAGAAGAACAAGAGAGGGTTCACAGTGCTAGAATAGCAGGAGATGATCCACCACCACTAGGAGGTCAGGATGGAGAAATTTATCCAATTAGAGGGACACTTGCATCATTAAGAGTGGTACTGAAATATCATAAAACTTCCACACAAGAAACGAAGTTGAATTTTCATAGTGGAAACATGGACATGATAGTCCCATCTATTATGCATATGAGATTGGTACATGAGACATCACTATCTTGTGGCAAACCACCTGGGAGGCCACCTGATCCAGATTTGGTGAGACATGTATCACATCATGATGCACCATTCATTGATCTAGGAGGAATGAGAGCATTAGAAGGCCATGATACAACGCTGAGATTCTTGGGTAGACTCAAGTAGGAGGGAGACATTCTCCCAACATCATCATTAACCACTCTCATTTCAGATTATGCATTATGGGAGGAGAATCATGGGAAGGATAGAAACATTCCAACATATACCTTTGTCATGAGAGATTTCAAGGAGAAGAGCAACCATATGACAAATTTTCTTTGTGATAGATCATTAGCACTGTCACTATGGAAGATTTATCCATATTGGAAATCCCAACTGTTGAATTATTATTCCAAGGATTATTTTACATGCATGATACTTGATGACCAGCTACATGAATAGGGCTATTTAGTCCAATATGAAGTCATCTATTATCATGGTAGGATATTATTATCTAGAGCCTCCAAGATCAAGGAGAAGTTGCTACAAAGAGCTCATGAAGAATTCTTTTTTAGCCATACTTATTCCATGAGGGCCTACAACACTATCATGGAGAGCTACACTTGGGAAGGCTTTGAAGAGGAACTATATTAGTATTTTCAAAGATGCATGAACCATGTGGAGTTGGAAGAGAGAAATAACCCAATGAAGGAGTTATCACAGCCACCTCTTTCCTCTTTTGGAATGAGAGGGGATCTATCTATGGACCACTCCATTTGTATGAGCACAAATTTTGGTAAGGAACATGCTTATGTACATAATGTTTCATTTGATGATTACTTGCATTCCTTTACCATGTATATGCAGGCCATTGCTCCAAGGAAGAGCATTATCCCATATAAACTTCATGGCCAACTTTGGGCCATAAACATTTTTTAACATGGCCACTCCCTTGGAGGATATAGGGAGATGTTGTATCATTGTGGGTGCACTCCAAAGGCACCAAACATATCTCACATTTTCAGCCATTGTGAGAAGACTTGGGAAGCAAGTAAGTGGTGGGAAAACCACTTACCATATCATTATATGATGCAGTCAGGAGAGATCTTTACTTGTTGGTTCCTTCAACAGGACTGCGACCAACCTCCCATTTTTGCATCTTCTGTTTATATGTGTAGTTTTGATCCCATAAATTGATGATGTACTTATTCTTTTTATGGGAATGATTGGAGGGAGGATGGGAGGATTGTATGTGCCCTATGGGGTAGAGATTCTCCATGTTCATTATGCTACATGTTTTAGGGAGAACATTTGGCAACCCATGTTTGTTTCATTGGATCTATTGCTTCCTTGTGGGATGAATCATTTGCATCTCATAAGAACTTTGGAGGAGCATTTCATGGAGGGATGGATTGGGATACACTTAGAATATGAGGGAAGCTTATTACATGATAGTGTCACCAATGGTGTAGGAGATGAGTTGCATCACTCACATTGTCAGTTGCTTGAGGACAAGCAACATTTGGGAAGGGAGGAATATTATATTCCCAATTAGCCATGAGCTAGTTGGAATATTAATTTTTGTTTTGTTGTCTTTTTTTTATGAATAAGAGGACAATGGAGGTCCATAATTCTCCTTAATAATGAATAAATCAATGCCAATGTAAGAGGAAAACATCTTGACAACTTAATTGAGAACCCTTAGGTGTGAAAAGGGGTTGGAACATCTTGACTGGGTAAAATTTGACCAAATTAACAACGCTATCATGGAGGAGTAGCAATTAATGAGGGACAATGCAGTTTTATATGGAGACACCTTGCATGGCAATAGGGTTATAAATGAATAGTTCTTAGTGTTTGGAAGCTCATATATTATAAAAGGAAGAGGATGGAAGCCATATTGATTATGTATTGGTATATGATATTTATGAATATATGGTATGTTTAGACCTATAGCTTTCTTTGGCTGTTTAGCTAAGATTGCAAGTGTTGTTTAGCACTGGGTGTTCCTGATCAGAAATCCCACCTCTTCCATTGAGAATCTCTTGGAGGAGTCTTGTACTTCACTTACATTATCAGGAATTTGGCCAAAGCTTCATCTTACGTCTACAGCGCAAATCCTGTTGATGGTTGAGTTCTTTTGCAGGTTGCAGCAGTGGAGACCATCTTTGGGTCACCTCATTACTTATTTTCAGTGGAGAAGGCTTCCTTTCCATTGGGAGAATAGTAAGGAAGGCCATTGTGCATATTTTTAGATCTTGGCATCAGGCCACATATTTATTTTCCCCTACAATGAAGTTTCTTTCCAGATCTGCGTTATTTTGTGGGAGGAGTTGTTGGGTGGTTTTGGCACACTATTTGGAGAGGATATTTGCTAGTGAAGGGGATCTTCCTTTCATCTAGGAGATCTATTGGAGGAGGCTGAATTATTTCTTATATCATATCAGCCACACTTTCCAGATCTACATATTGCAGTGAATCTTCAGCCCTAGGGCTTGGATTAAGATCTTGTACATGGTATTTTGCTGAAAACCCTTTGGGGGTTCTTCATTGGAGGTTGTATAGTGCTCAAATCTATATTAGATCTATATTTTGAGGCACGTATCAACCCATGATCTTTTTTATATTCATTTTTTGTAGCAGTGCCTTTTAAACAACGTTGTAGCAGTCTTCTAGCTCTTTGATATATAGTAGCAGCACCTCTTTTGAGGGTCTTGTCCATTGGAGGCTTGTTCTTACTTATTGTACATCTTATGGCCCATTTATTATGCATATATTTTTGTTGTTATAATGAATTAAAGGTCTCCATATTGGCCTCTTGCTTTATATTATGTTTAACACTATTGTTCCAGCATTTTTGCACTATATTCTTGCTTTTCCCATTTGGGAATATTACAGTGGTATCAGAGCATAATCTTGGCACAACCTGTGCATCTTGAAAAGCCAATATGTCATCTGAAGATGGAGATCCTCTTATTGATAGAGAGAAGAGGTATCAAAGAATAAGACACCGGAAGTTTGATTATACAAATGACAAAGAAGACAAGGGTAAAACCCCTTTATCTGGAGGAGAAGATGAAGAGAAAGTGTTTCCTAATATTCTTCTCAAAGCTATGCAAGACATTGATAGAGAAATAAATGAGATGAGGATGGATAGATACAAAGAATCCCATAAAGGTTTTCAACATGGTGAAGGCTCTGGCATTTCTCATCACTGGAGTGATCAACCAGTGCAACAACAACAAGTTTCCCAATGCTCTACAATGCCTGCATTCTTGGCAGTGGGAAATGAAGGGTTTCAAGAACAATAATCCCTTGAAGACTATTTCATGGAGTATGAGTCTCAAACTCAGAGATTAAAGGACCACTTGAGTTTTCAAGAATTTTTTCAAATCAAGGACAATAGGAGACCTAGGCATCACAATAGAGGTGGAGGATTCATTCAGAATCATGATCTACACTGCACTATGGGCATAATTTTCTTACCCAAATTTGATGGGTCATCTAAATGCACTGTCAAATCATGGGTAGAGAAGCTTGACATCTACTTCCAGTTGAAAAAATTTCTAGAGATGGAGGCCATTAAGATAGCAGTGCTGCACCTTGAGGGTGAAGCACATGATTGGTGGTTCCATGGCTTGTCTACATTGGGGCATGCTAATGTGACTGCATATTCAGAATTCACAAGGAGGTTGGTGGAGAGTTTTTATATAAGAGATCCTGAAGCACCATTCATGGGGCTTGCAAAGCTTAAACAATCAGGTAATCCTGAAACTTATATTTATGAATTTTTAAGACTTTCTGTTATGGTTCCTGATTTATTTGTAACAAGAAGGGCCTATATGTTCATTGATGAGTTAGATGAACCTCTTAATGGGTTGGTTAAGTCTACCAAGCCCACTACACTTCAAGATGCCATTGAAAGGACTAGAGATCTTCAAGATTCCTTGCCAAAAGCAAAGGAAACATTTCAGCATAAGCCCTCTTTTCCATCAAAAGGAAAAGATGAGAAGGCTCCTCTTTCAAAGGAGAGCCAAAATAAAAAACCTCTTGATGATGATGTTCGAAGAGATTTAAGGAGAAGGAAGCTGCTTCACATTCCGAAATCATGGGCACCCGGAACATAAATGTGCAGCAGGAAAGGCACACTACATAGAGGTCTTCTCAGATGATGAGGAGGAAGAAGAAGAAGAACAAGAGAGGGTTCACAGTGCTAGAATAGCAGGAGATGATCCACCACCACTAGGAGGTCAGGATGGAGAAATTTATCCAATTAGAGGGACACTTGCATCATTAAGAGTGGTACTGAAATATCATAAAACTTCCACACAAGAAACGAAGTTGAATTTTCATAGTGGAAACATGGACATGATAGTCCCATCTATTATGCATATGAGATTGGTACATGAGACATCACTATCTTGTGGCAAACCACCTGGGAGGCCACCTGATCCAGATTTGGTGAGACATGTATCACATCATGATGCACCATTCATTGATCTAGGAGGAATGAGAGCATTAGAAGGCCATGATACAACGCTGAGATTCTTGGGTAGACTCAAGTAGGAGGGAGACATTCTCCCAACATCATCATTAACCACTCTCATTTCAGATTATGCATTATGGGAGGAGAATCATGGGAAGGATAGAAACATTCCAACATATACCTTTGTCATGAGAGATTTCAAGGAGAAGAGCAACCATATGACAAATTTTCTTTGTGATAGATCATTAGCACTGTCACTATGGAAGATTTATCCATATTGGAAATCCCAACTGTTGAATTATTATTCCAAGGATTATTTTACATGCATGATACTTGATGACCAGCTACATGAATAGGGCTATTTAGTCCAATATGAAGTCATCTATTATCATGGTAGGATATTATTATCTAGAGCCTCCAAGATCAAGGAGAAGTTGCTACAAAGAGCTCATGAAGAATTCTTTTTTAGCCATACTTATTCCATGAGGGCCTACAACACTATCATGGAGAGCTACACTTGGGAAGGCTTTGAAGAGGAACTATATTAGTATTTTCAAAGATGCATGAACCATGTGGAGTTGGAAGAGAGAAATAACCCAATGAAGGAGTTATCACAGCCACCTCTTTCCTCTTTTGGAATGAGAGGGGATCTATCTATGGACCTCATTCGTATGGCCAGGGGCCACAGTCGGGCATGCTTATGTACATAATGTTTCATTTGATGATTAATTTCATTCTTTTACCATGTATATGCAGGCCAGTTCTCCAAGGAAGAGCATTGCTCCATATAAACTTCATGGCCAACTTTTGAGCCCTCGTGTTTCTCAACATGGCGACTCCTTGGAATGCAAGGAGATGTTGTATCATTGTGGATGCCTCCAAAACACAAACATATCTACATTTTCAGCAATTTTGAGAAAACTTGGGAAGCAAGTAAGTGGTGGGGAAACCACTTACCATATCATTGTCTGATGGGTCAAAGAGATTTATAAATTTGGTTCATGTGGGACTATGACCCACCTCCATTTTTGCATATTTATGCCTTATGTACTTAGTTTTGATCCCATACATTGATGATGTACCTATGCTTTTTTATGGGAATGATGGGAGGATTGTATGTGCCCTTTGGAGAAGAAATTGTCCATTTTTCATTATGCTACATGTTTCAGGGAGAACATTGGGAAAACCATGTTTGTTTCATTGGATCTATTGCTTCCTTGTGGGATGGATAATTTGCATCACATGAGAACTTTTGAGGAGAATTTCATGGAGGAATGGATTGGGAGACACTTAGCTTATGAGGGAAGCTTATCAGATGATAGTGTCACCAATGGTGGAGAAGAAGAGTTGCAGAACTCACCTTGTCAGTTGCTTGATTACAAGCAACATTTGGGAAGGGAGGACTATAATATTCCCAATTAGCCATGAGCTAGTTGGAAAATTACTTTTTGTTTTGGTGATTTTTTTTTTGAATAAGAGGAAAATGGAGGACCATAAGTCTCCTTAATAATGAATAAATCAATGCCAATGTAAAAGGAAAACATCTTAGCGGCCTAATTGAGCACCCTTAGGTGTGAGAAGGGGCTCGAACATCTTGACTGGGTCAACTTTGACCAAATCAACATCGTTGTCATGGAGGAGTGGCAATCAATGAGGGACAACACAATTTTATATGGAGACACCTTGCACGGAAGTAGGGTCATAAATGAATGGGGCTTAGGGTTTGGAAACTCATATCTTATAAAAGGAAGAGGATGGCAACCATATTCATTATGTATTTGTATATGATATTTCTAAATATATGGTTTGTTTAGACATATAGCTTTCTTTAGCTGTTTAGCTAAGAGTGTTGTGTTGTTTAGCACTAGGTGTTCCTGATCGAGAACCGCACCTCTTCCATTGAGAAGCTCTTGGAGGAGTCTTGTACTTCATTTTGACTATCAGGAATTTGGCCAAAGCTTCATCTTACTTCTACAACGCAGATCCAGTTGAGGGTGGAGTTCTTTTGCAGGTTGCAGCAGTGGAGACCATCTTTGGGTCACTTCAGTACTTATTTTCAATGGAGAAGGGTTCGTTTCCATTGGGAGGACAGTAAGGAAGGCCCTTGTGCATATTTTCACATCTTGGCATCAGGCCACATATTTATTTTCCCCTCCAGCGTAGTTTATTTCCGGATCTGTGTTATTTTGAGGGAGGAGTTGTAGGGTGGTTTTGGCACACCGTTTGGAGAGGAGATTTTCTAGTGAGGGGATCAGCCTTTCATCTAGGAGATCTATTGGAGGAGTTTGCACTATTTCTTATATCAGATCAGCCACACTTTCCAGATTTATATGTTGCAGTGAATCTTCAGCCCTAGGGCTTTGGTTCAGATCTTGTACATGGTGTTTTGCTAAAAACCCTTTGGGGGTTCTTCATTGGATGTTGTATAGTACCTAGATCTGTTAGATATATCCTTTGTGGCATATCTCAGCCCATTTTATGTTATATATTCATTTTTTGTGGCAGTGCCTTTTAAACAACGTTGTAGTAGTCTTTCGGTATTTTGATATATAGTAGCAACACCATTTTTAGGGTTTTATCCATTGGAGGCTTATTCTATCTTATTTTACATCTTATGGCCCATTTCTTATGCATATTTTGCTACTGTTATTATGATTAGAAGGTCTCCATATTGGCCTCTTGCTTTTATATAATTTTTAACGCTATTGTTCCAACATTTTTCACTATATTCCTTCTTTTCCCATTTGGGAATATTACAGTGGTATCAGAGCATAATCTTGGCACATCTTGTGCATCTTGAAAAGCCAATATGTCATATGAAGAAGGATATCATATTACTGATATAGAGAAGAGGTATCAAATAAGAAGACACCTGAAGTTTGATTATACAAATGAAAAAGAAGACAAGGGAAAAACCCCTTTATCTAGAGGAGAAGATGAAGAGAAGGAGTTTCCTAAGATTCTTCTCAAAGTTATGCAAGACATTGCTATAGAAATAAAGGAGACGAGAATGGATAGATACAAGGAATCCCCTAAATGATTTCAACATGATGAAGGCTCTGGCATTCTCATCACTGGAGTGATCAACCAATGCAGCAACAACAAGTTTCCCGACGCTCTACAATGCCTACATTTTTGGTAGTGGGAAATGAAGGGTTTCAAGAAAAATAATCCCTTGAAGACTATTTCATGTAGTATGAGTCTCAAACTCAAAGATTCAAGGACCACTTGAGTTTTCAAGAATTTTTTCAAATCAAGGACAATAGGAGACCCAGGCATCACAATAGAGGTGGAGGATTCATTCATAATCATGATCTACACCGCACTATGGGCATATTTTTCTTACCCAACTTTGATGGGTCATATAAATGGACTACCAAATCATGGGTAGAGAAGCTTGACATCTACTTCCAGCTGAACAAAGTACCCAGGAGATGGAGGCCATTAAGATAGTAGTGTTGCACATTGATGGTGAAGCACATGATTGGTGGTTCCATGGCTTGCCTACATTGGGTCATGCCAATGTGACTGCATATTCAGAGTTCACAAGGAGGTTGGTGGAGAGGTTTGACATAAGATATCTTGAAGCACCATTCATGGGGCTTACAAAGCTTAAACAATCAGGTAATCTAGAAAATTATATTTCTGAGTTTTTGAAACTTTATGTTATGATTCCTGATTTATTTGCAGTAAGAAGGGTCTAAATGTTCATTGATGGGTTAGATGAACCTCTTCATGGGTTAATAATTCTACCAAGCCCACTACCCTTCAAGATTCCATTGAAAGGGCTAGAGATCTTCAAGATGGCTTTCCAAAAGCAAAGGCAACATTTCAGCACAAGCCCTATTTTCCATTAAAGGGAAAATATGAGAAGGCTCCTCTTTCCAAGGAGAGCCAAAATAAAAAAACCTCTTGATGATGATGTCCGAAGAGCTTTGAGGAGAAGGAAGCTTTGCTTCACATGCCAAGAATCATGGGCACCTGGACATAAATGTGTAGCAGGAAAGGCACACTACATGGAGGTCTTCTCAGATGATGAGGAGGAAGAAGAAGAAGAACAAGAGAGGGGTCATGACACTGGAATAGCAAAAGATGATCCACCACCACCAGGAGGTGAGGATGGAGAAATTGCTCCAATTAGTGGGACTCTTGCATCATTAAGAGTGGTACCCAACTATCATAAAACTTCCACACAAGAGACAGAGTTGAATTTGCACAATGGAAGCAGGGACATGATAGTCCCATCTATTATGCATATGATATTAGTCCATGAGACATCATATATTGTGGCAAACCACATGGGATGCCACCTCATCAAGATTTGGTGAGACGTGTCTCACATCATGATGCACCATTCATTGATCCAGGAGGAATGGGAGCATTAGGAGGCCATGATACAGCTTTGAGAGTCTTGGGTAGACTCAAGGAGGAGGGAGACATTCTCCCAACATCATCATACCCACTCTCATTTTAGATTCTACGCTGTGGGAGGAGAAGCATGGGAAGGATAGCAGCCTTCCAACATATACCTTTGGCATGAGAGATTTCAAGGAGAGGAGCAACCATCTGATATATTTTCTTTTTGATAGATCATCAATGCTATCACTATGGAAGAATGATCCATATTGGAAATCCCAACTCTTGGTGGATTATTCCAAGGATATTTTTACATGCATGATACTTGATGACCAACTACATGAAGAGGGCTATTCAGTCCAATATGAAGTCATGGATTACCATGGTAGGCTCTTCTTATCTAGAGCCTCCAAGCTGAAGGA
This sequence comes from Pinus albicaulis, assembly GCA_034641835.2. Taxonomy (NCBI): domain Eukaryota; kingdom Viridiplantae; phylum Streptophyta; class Pinopsida; order Pinales; family Pinaceae; genus Pinus; species Pinus albicaulis. The sequence continues at coordinate 23,008 of JAXQQM020059024.1, forward strand.
GAAGTTGCTACAAAGAGCTCATGAAAAATTCCTTTTTAGCCATACTTATTCCATGTGGGCCTACAACACTGTCATGGAGAGCTACACTTGGGAATGATTTGAAGAGGAACTATATCAGCATTTTCAAAGATGCATGAACCATGTGGAGTTGTAAGAGATACATAACTAAAATGAAGGAGTTATCACAGCCACCTCTTTCCTCTTTTGGAATGAGAGGGGATCTATCTATGGACCACTCCATTTGTATGAGCACAAATTTTGGTAAGGAACATGCTTATGTACATAATGTTTCATTTGATGATTACTTGCATTCCTTTACCATGTATATCCAGGCCATTGCTCCAAGGAAGAGCATCCTTCCATCTAAACTTCATGGCCAACTTTGGGCCATAAAAATTTATGAACATGGCCACTCCCTTGGAGGATATAGGGAGATGTTGTATCATTATGGGTGCACTCCAAAGGCACCAAAAATATGTCACATTTTCACCCATTGTGAGAAGACTTGGGAAGAAATCAAGTGGTGGGGAAACCACTTACCATATCATTATCTGATGCAGTCAGGAGATTTACGGCACTGGTTCCACATGTGGGACTATGAACCACCTCCATTTTTTCATATTTTTTTTTATATGTACTTAGTTTTGATCCCATGCATTGATTATGTACTTATACTTTTTATGGGAATGAATGGAGGAAGGATGGGAGGATTGTATGTGCCCTTTGGGAGAGAAATTCTCCATGTTCATTATGCTACATGTTTCAGGGAGAACATTGGGCAAACCATGTTTGTTTCATTGGATCTATTGCTTCCTTGTGGGATGGATAATTTGCATCACATGAGAACTTTTGAGGAGCATTTCATGGAGGAATGGATTGGGAGACACTTAGCTTATGAGGTAATCTTATCATATGATAGTTTCACTAATGGTGGAGAAGAAGAGTTACAACGCTCACCTTGTCAGTTGCTTGAGGAAAAGCAACATTTGGGAAGGGAGGACTATAATATTCCCAATTAGCCATGAGCTAGTTGGAATATTAATTTTTTTTTTGTTGCTTTGTTTTATGAATAAGAGGAAAATGGAGGTCCATAAGTCTCCTTAATAATGAATAAATCAATTCCAAAGTAAAAGGAAAACATCTTGGCAGCTTAATTGAGCACCCTTAGGCGTGAGAAGGGGCTGGAACATCTTGACTGGGTCAACTTTAACCAAATCAACATCGATGTCATGGAGGAGTTGCAATCAATGAGGGACAACGCAATTTTATATGGGGACACCTTGCATGGAAGTAGGGTCATAAATGAATGGGGCTTAGGTTTTGGAAGCTCATATCTTATAAAATGAAGAGGATGGTAGCCATATTCATTATGTATAGGTATATGATATTTCTGAATATATGGTATGTCTAGACATTTAGCTTTCTCTAGTTGTTTAGCTGAGATTGTTGTGTTGTTTAGCACTAGGTGTTCCTGATTGGGAACCCCACCTCTTCCATTAAGAATCTCTTGGAGGAGTCTTGTACTTCACTTCCACTATCAGGAATTTGGCCAAAACTTCATCTTACATCTACAATGTAGATCCTGTTGAGGGTTGAGTTGTTTTACAGGTTAAAGCATTGGAGACCATCTTTGGGTGACGTTAGTACTTATTTTCAGTGGAGAAGGGTTCCTTTCCATTGGGAGAACAGTAAGGAAGGCCCTTGTGCATATTTTCACATCTTGGCATCAGGCCACATATTTATTTTCCCCTACAATGCAGTTTCTTTCCAGATCTATGTTATTTTGAGGGGGGAGTTGCAGGGTGGTTTTGGCACACCATTTGGAGAGGAGATTTTCTAGTGAGGGGATCAACCTTTCATCTAGAAGATCTATTGGAGGAGGCTGCACTATTTCTTATATCATATCAGCCATGCTTTCTAGATCTATGTGTTGCAGTGTATCTTCAGCCCTGGGGCTTTGGTTTAGATCTTGTACATGGTGTTTTGCTGAAAACCCTTTGGCGGTTCTTCATTGGAGGTTGTATAGTGCCTAGATCTGCATTAGATCTATCCTTTGTGGCATATATCATCCCATGTTATGTTGTATCTTCATTTTCTGTAGAAATTCCTTTTAAACAACATTGTAGTAGTCTTCTGAAATTTTGATATATAGTAGAAACACCTCTTTTGAGGGTTTTATCCATTGGAGGTTGGTTCTATCTTATTGTACATCTTATGGCCCATTTCTTATGCATATTTTTATACTATTATTATGATTAGAAGGTCTCCATATTGGCCTCTTTATTTTATATAATGTTTAACACTATTGTTCCAACATTTTGCACTATATTCCTGCTTTTCCCATTTGGGAATATTACAGTGAATTTATTTCAATTTATTTGAATCTAATGTAAATTATGTGCTTGGTATAGGAAAGAATGGACATACCTGGTTGGGTGGTTGAAACTGATTGCAAGGATTTTAGAAGCAGTAGTGAAAGGAATTGGAACAAGCATCAGTATGTTGGTAAAGCACTTTAGAAGCGATGCCATTTTTGAACACTAGTACCCAATAGTGTCCATTGATTTCCATGAGCATGCTATGACCAGTATGATGGTTTTGAGGCAGGGATATGCCTTGGTTTTTTGAATTTCCTATGTGAGGAATCATTTCCAAGGGATGGATTTCTTGGGAAAGGGGAGGTCGAGGAACTTGGAAGGTGAGTGACTGCATGGAAGGAGATGATTGGATTGTCCGAGGGATTGTGTAGCAGAGAAGGGAAGGTCGGGGATGGATTTTTTTTTGTAATTAGCATTTCCAGATGGAATCAAATGCACATTGGGAGTGTTCCCTGGAAAAATGAGCCGGTAATTGTTCAATGAGAGGAAAAATAGTGCAGAATTGTAGCGCTGGACATTGGATGCAATTTTTACCTTAGCAGTGGATTCTGGACTTCCTAGGAAGGAGGTGAATCTTGGTATTACTTTGATGATGGATATGTGAGCCTTTGGATTCCCTTGTTGTTGATACGGGCATCGTATCCTTTTATTTGTTGGTCTAAGAAAATGTTCATATGTGTATATGTGTATATTATGGTAAATATTGTATCGAGTTGGACTTATAAAACTCCATAAACAGTATGGTTATTTAATAGTTGAAGTAAATGTGCATGAGTATATGTGATTGTTATTATAAATATCGTAATGAGTTGTGTTATAAATCTCCAATAAATGGTATATTTGTCATGTTCAACAGTGGTCATTGTAAATACTACAACGAGTTGTGTCATAAAGATCCATTGGCAGTATGTTTTTGTTTACAGTGGTCTTGTTGGTTATAGGTGTCATTGAACACCGAGGACGGTGTTCCCCCAAGGGGGAGGGTTATGTAACAACCCTGGTCACTCATATAGCAAAGTTAATAAAGAAAAAATATAATACCAAGGCCATGGGACACGTATTCCAATATAAATGGTGCGAAAAGTAGCCTAACGAGTGTTCATTTGGTTTATTATGGCTAAAGGAAATTGGAAAAGGAAATGGAAAAGGATTTGGAAAGGCATGAGGCATTATTTGGAATTTATTTATGAAAATAATGGAATTTGGGAGAAAAGGAATGTGAAAGGTCACAGGTTGAATATGAGGATGAAAATGAAGGAAAATAATGGAAAATGAAGAAAATTTAGGCTTCATTGATAAAAAAAGGCTCCTGAGGATCAATTCATAGACTTTTGTCAATTCAGTTTTGGAACTCTCTCTATATTCTATCCCTCTCTCACTCTTGGACAATTAGATTTTTCTTGGAGCACTTCAACATTGGATCAAAAAAAGAAAAGAAGGAAAAGAGGAAGAAAAGATCAAGCAAGGAAGAGCAGGATCAAGCGGCTACAGTGGGATTATTTGTGGGTATCGAGTTGCATGTATGATTTCCTTTCTATTTTTGGAATGTGTGGTTATGCATGTGTGTTATTGGTTCTCTTGTTGTCATTGGCATGGGTTTTTCCAGGTGTGATAGTGCTCTTTAGCCTACCCTTTATATTTCTGGATAGCCATGGTGTGATGGGGTTCTTATGTTTTGGTTGAGCTAGATTATCGAGAGGATTCAAAACTGAGTGAGGTGGTCTCTAAAAGAAATAACACATGGCCTAATGATCCCTAAATTAGACAGTGGATTGCGGTAAAGCCTTAGCCTAGTGACCCTTGAACTAGACTGTGGGTTGCAGTAAAGCTGGATTTTGTGTTACCTTGGTGGGCCTAGGAATCCTCAACCGGGGAATGGTGGGATATATGGTAAAGCCTAGAGGTGGGTGCCCTCCATTAGGCCTAGGATTCCTTGGCCGATGATTGGCAGGATATACGGCAAATCCTGGAGGTTGGAGTCTCGATTATGTCTAGGAATCTTGACTGGTGAATGGTGGGATATACGCTAAAGCCTAGAGACTAGAAGACATGAAAATTCCTCATGGTGTAGGTGGAGAAATATGGTGACATCCATGCTTGTTTAGGGCCTAGTGATCTGATGGGGATTAGGGTAAAGTCTGGTTCTATTGATGAGGTTGAGGTGGTTTAGCTTGGCTTAGGTTGATTTTTACTGTCGTTGGGGTTCCCATGTTTTGGCAAGGTTGAAAATACCAAAATATGAGACAAAATTAGAACCACTTTCAGACCTCAGGATCTAGCCCTCTTGGGTCCCGAGAGGGATCTATCTATGGTATATCAAAGGTGTATTTATCTTTGAAGCTCAAATGTTAAGATGTTAGGCTAGTTATAAGGCTCGAGGTTTGATTGTTTGATTTGTTTGTTTGGTTGTTGGTTATCAGGAAAGAAGGATTTCAGTGTAAGACCAAGATGAGAAAAGAGGAAAAAGGGCAAAGGTGAAGTATTCCAGGAAGTATTCAAAACCATTGGGCAATGGAGTCAGGAAAGGATTTTCTTGCTAATCATTGTGTGTGTTTTCAATTGGGCTAGTCATCTAAAACATAGGATCTTCAAGATGAATGCGTGATATGGAAAGGTAAGAGATGAGGAGATAACATTGATCACATTAAATTTCTAAAGACTACTGTCGACAAGGATCCTAGTGGACAGGGCTAACTCTAATCCCAGTGTTCCCAAATCTTCCAACTAAATCCATAACAAGAAACATCTAAGAACATATACATTTAATTCATACATCAGAGAGCAGGAAATAACATCCACTACACTGGTTAAATTATCTGAAATAAATTCTTAGATAACACATTCAGAATAAAAACATTAATGGCAAGGAGAGCAGAAACATCGGGTACCTAACAAGGGTAAATCCTATGCCAATATTCTGATGCAAGCCAGTAGAAACGAGATGAAATGAATTAAAACACAAAGATAGGAAAACATCACCCCTGCTTCAGATCAGGATCCAAAGAAATGTGCTTGACATATTAAATAGTAATACCAGTCAAGTACAACATTTCCAATAGCTGAATACTCAGTATGAAAACATCTCCTTCAACCTATCTTACAACTTTACATAGAGACTGTGTCTCAAAAGAAACTACTTGCAGTTCACTCATAACTGATCAACAGCCATTACAATGTTTCTTCATGAAATTTTATAGCAGAAAGATGGGCTGAGGGGGTAGGTGAAAACTAAATGTAGCATTAAAACTCTAGAAGAGGAAGAAGGCTAAAACCCACTCTGTATAAATCCTGTGCATTAATCTCTGGTGTTCTTTGGGTGAACGAATGATCTTCTTCGGACTTCATATTACTCTGATATGACTCTGATGTACTCTCACTAAAGTACTGTGTAGTACTATAGTGCATAAACAAAATGAATGAATGGACTACCATGCTTTTGAAACAAATGCCCTGGTAGCTTTGGACTGTGGTTAAGGTGGAAATCTTCAGGAACACGGTAAATAATGGAACTGATATGGGTGCTTCGTCCTTTGGGAAAATCTGCTGATGTGAAACCCTGATATACATGAATTTCTGCGTGTTTTACCTTCTGCATGATCCATGGGATCATTGATCTGGTGCTTTGCCTCTAAACCACTGTATTAAGGCTCAAAACCTTCAATACTAAACGCTGAAATCCTTGATCATTAGCTGGTTTTTCTCCACTGCTCCATAAATGTCTCGATCTACAAAATCTGGGCTTTAATGGCACCGGATAGGTTCTTTGGCGAAGGTTGAACCTGCCTTGGGATAATATTTATGCCGTCATAATTACCTTCAGTCCTCCAGGCCAACTTTTCCCAGATGCACTCGTCTCGCGCGAGGACGCCTCATTGAAGTAGTACATATGAACCATGGTGGGTTTCTGCCTCTGATAACCCTGCAAAATACGAACACAGGTTAAGAAAACAATGGGGGGTTGGATGATGTGGATGACTGTGGGGACGACAGTGGGACTGCAGACGAATGGCGAAAAAACGCAAAGGAGTGGTGGAGAAGTGCTCCAGTGGAAGGTTGGCGGAGCGTAGAGGAAATTAATGTAAAAACCTTAAAATTGACCCTTTGAATGAATATATAAAATGGGAGGGGAAAATGTACGGTGAGACACGCGGAGGTGACGTGGCAGAACCAGGTGACGACAGAAGAGTCAACAGCGGGGAAACAAATCTGGACCATTGGATCTGGGAGGAGATCGACGGCTGAACATGCAGCAAAGGACGACGAACGGTGGGCCAGGAGTACGGCGACCATGGATTAAACCCCGCGCAGCTTCGTTGAGCGATGACCGTTGGATGGACAAGGGCATATCCGACAGCTGATATGAATATCGTTGCGCGTCCTGTACCGAAAGATAACGTGCGATGGGCAAGCGGTTTTGGAATCGTACGGGAGCCACGCGTCGCAAGCTGAGTGGAATCGCTGGGCAATGGGAGAATACCGCCTACCGCCCAAAGGCGGTGCGATAGATACCACCGGGTTTATGGATAGTGCACGGCGGGGACCACAGGGGCGGGTACACTCCGAACCGTTGATCTGGCGGGTAAACGAACGGCGATGGTGCGATCGGGGGTTTGAACGAGGGAAACACGAACGCCTCGGGGTTTAATGATCATCGTCCGATCTATAAAGATCAACGGCCAGGAACGTTCCCGATATACGTTGGAGATTGGCACCTTTCGGGCCAGCGTTCGATCATAGCACAGGGTTCTGTGGGGGAAGGTGCGGGGGCTTAGGCCGAAAAGGGGCTAGGCCCAAACTATGTAGAAACATGATTTTTGGCTCATTTTTAAGCATTTTAAGGCCAGCCAAGGGCAACAATAGGGGAATGAGGGGGATTTAGGCATAAACAAAGGGAGTGGGTGGAATTTCACTGGGGGATTGGGAAGCAGTTAAAGTAGAAAGGGAAATTTAGGAGGAACAAAGGGGATTTTGAGAAAGGGAAAAAAGGTGAAAATGAAGCATTTTGCAAGGGTATAAAGGGCAGAAACAAAGCCTTTGGAGCATAATTTTATCGCCGAGGCTCGTTTACTCGTAATGGAAGAGAGGGGAACAACATACAAGGCAAAAGGAACATGAAAAGGCCGTGTGCTGATGATGTGTTTTCAAGGGAAATGCATTCCTTGCAGGCTTATAAAACAAATTAGCCCCTTGCTTGCTTTGTCAAGGAATTTATAAGGGGCTAACAGTGGCTCCACATGGGGATGAATTCTTCTTGAAGGAGTCAAGAATTCAGAGAGTAGATCTTTGGTGTAGGCTAGGTGCCTGCTGCTTTACACATCCCTTCTTTCTTTAGCTGAGCTGCCACAATATGAAGACATTACATTAGCAGAAAAAATTTCCCAACAAACTACCTACCCACACTACAATCCTAGCATTTTTTCTTCCTTTAAGGTGCATTTGAGCTAGCAGACCCTCTGCATCATTAATTTTTATAATAGAAAATAAACCTATTCTATTTCTACCCTTATTGCTCCATGAGACCAGATTAGACTGTTGGTCTCATATGTTTCTCTACCTAATCTATTATCTGCTGGGATTAAACTGTCTAGTAGATTTCTTCTCTATATTCTACGACAGAAATTGAAAAAAAGTCAAGCTAGGATTAGACTGTCTGACTTGCTATGGGTCCAAGGCATAAAGACAGTTGCACATGGACAAAATTTGCAGAAAACTGAAAACAAAACTGTGAAGGCTTGAGATCTGAAACTTGAAGTATCCTTCTTCTCTTTGTGACTCAAGTTTTGAGCATGTTAGAGTCACTTCTTTTCTTCATTTCAGCTCTGGTTTTGGGCATGCTAGAGCTGATTCTCATTTCTTCTTTGCTAGTCTAGATTTTGAGCATGTCTGAACCTCTCCTTTCCTCTCTTTTTTGAAACAATTTCTCTTTTTTCTTGAAAATAAAAATTGCAATGGTATGTACAATGGGAATGGAAACTAGAAATTGTAAATCAGCAGAAGTAGTGTTTGAACATCCTGCCATTGACAAGACCCCCAAACAACTCTGTACCATCTAATTATTGTAGGAAGAAGACATTTGGATCCACAGTGGCCTGGATGATGTATGGACCTTGCCACAAACTATCAAACTTGTTGTGCTTTCCTTTATCCTCTCTTCTTGAGTCCCACTTCAGAACTTGATCCCCAATTTTGAAATCAACAGCTTTGGTTCTTTTTTCAAATAATTTCTTAATATTTTCCTGAACTTTCACTGCTCTGTTGTAGACATCTTCCCTTTTTTGCTGGAGATGAATTTTTTGGTTTATTCTCCTCACCATACTGTCTTATTCTGTTTGAATCTCCTGGACCAGCTTGATCACTGGCACCCCAAGGCTGGTAGGAAATACTGCTTTTGTACCATAGACAAGCTGAAATGGTGACATGCCAATGGACTTCTTTGTTGCAAGCCTGTCAGCCCACAAAACATGTACTAGCTTGTTATGCCATGACTTTTTGTTCTCTTCCAACAGCTTCTTGATGATGATCACGAGGCTCTTGTTCAATGATTCAACTAATCCATTACCTTGAGGGTAATAGGCAGTTAAATGACCGAGTGTTATTTGATACCTGTGACAAAAAATCAACCATTTTCTTGGATCCGAAAGCAGTAGCATTATCAGTGATTATTTTCCTTGGGCAGCCAAACCGAGAGAGGATGTGACCTTCTAGGAAACTAATGATGACTGAATCTGTGGCATTCCTAGTGGGTATGGCCTCTATCCACTTAGTGAAGTAGTCTATGGCTGTTAGGATCCATTTGTGTTGTGCAGAAGAAGCAGGGTGAATCTCCCCTATGAAATCTAGGCCCCATTGCAGAAAGGGACCTTCAACAGTGATGGGTTGTAGAGGTAAGGGAAGGAGTTTTCTTTTGCCTTCAAAAATCTGGCATTTGTGGTAGGCAATTATCATCTTATGGATATCATTGAAAAGTGTGGGCCAATATTAGCTAGCTCTGAGTATTTTGTTTGCAGTGGCTTTCCAACTTAGGTGGCCTCCACATTATCCAACATGGAATTCTTATTTAATCCTCTCTGCCTCGTTTTCAGGCAAACATTTAAGCAATAGGCCATTTGGGTTCTTCCAGTATAAGTAGTTATTCAATGTGCAATAGCTCCTGGCTTTTAGCTTTAAGAATATGGCCTTGGTCTTTGATAGTTTGGGAGGGGCATTGAGGTGTGTAAGCACATACAAAATGTTAGAATACCAAGGAGAGCTCTGAAACTTTTCCTCAACAGTGGAATCAAGCAATTCTTGTTGCTCATCCAAGGTATTTACCATGTTAATGTCTAGGGCTTGTAAGTTTGATTCAGCCATCAGTTGTGCTAAGCCTTGACCTTTAATTAGTTTGGTGGGTTTTATCTCAAGGTCATATTCTAAAATCACAGCAATCCATTTGCCCCTCTTTCCATCAGGATCTTGGGACAATATATCTTTGAAAACTATGTTAGGCACATAAGCTATGGTGTGAGAATGCAATATGTACACCCTGAAGTCCTTTAAGGCCTTGATTAAGGCATAGGCCTGTTTTTCCATTATGTTGTATTTCAAGGGCGCATCCCTTAGTGCTTTGCTAAAAAAGGCAATTGGTTGTTCCATTCCCTCTGTGTTTTTCTGCAGCAAGACTGCACCACTGTATGCTCAGAGGCAAATGAAAATATCATGAAATATTTAGAGAAATCTGGGCTGATCAGAACAGGAGCTTGGGTGAATGCAAGTTTTACTGATTCAAAATATTGTTTAGCTCCAACAGTCCATTTAACCTCCTCACCTTTCTTTAGCATGTTAGTCATATTCCTAAGGTGTTCAGCCAAGTTGGGGATAAATCTCCTAAGGAAGTTGATTTTCCCAATGAAGGACTGCAATTCTTTGACGTTTCTTGGGTGTGTGATTTGTAGTATTCCCTCAACTCGTTGTGGGTATATCCTAATTCCTTTTTCAGATATAATGTGGCCAAGAAGCTTTCCTTCTTGCAACCCAAATACAGTCTTTTTAGGATTCAATGACAGACCAAACCTTCTACATTTTTCAAACAATTTCCTCAGATGTTTCAGGTGTTCTTCTTCAATCTTAGAATAGACTGTTATGTCATCCAAGTAAATAAAAATGAAGTGTCCTATCTCATCTGAAAAAGCTATATCCATTGCTCTTTGGAAGGTTGCCCCAGCGTTCATCAGTCCAAAGGGCATTTTTACATACATAAAGGTGCCCCATGGAGTGGTAAAGGCTGTCTTGAGTTGATCTTCTGGGATTACTAAGACTTGGTTGTAACCTGAAAAACCATCTAGCAGGGAGATCCTTTTAGAGCCCACTACCCTCTGAAGAATATGTTCCATTTTTGGCAAAGGGTAGTTGTCTTTGAGTGAGGCTCTATTAAGATTCCTGAAATCGATGCATAATCTGATCTCACCTGTTTTCTTTCTCACAACCACTAAGTTTGATACCCAATCAGAGAACCTCATAGGCACGATTATACCTGCCTCATACATCTTCTTAATTTCTTTTTCTACTGTAGGCAGTTGTTTTAGGTTTATTCTGTGAAGTTTTTGTCTAAAGGGCTTCTGATTTTCTTTCAAGGGTATCTTATGTTGTATGATGTGTGTGTCATAGGCCCTTAAGTCCTCGTAACTCCAAGCAAACACATCAATGAATTCCTTGAATAGGTCAATGTATTTCTCTTTCATGTTTGTAGGTAGAGACTTAGCCAATTTGATCATTTTGGGTTTGTCTTCAGTGCCTATGTTGCATTCCTCAACATCAGAGTCTGCATGTTCTATAGTGGGCCTTTTTGCTACATCATCAAGGTCAAAGAAGTCCTCTAAGGGTGTCAGGCCTCTGGGTATATTCTTATCTTTGGCCTGCAGCACCTCCATCTCCTCATTTTCTGTGTTTTCACAATTTCCGTTTGAATTTCCAATTTCTTCGTTCAAAGAATTTATTTCTATGTTACGAGGTGTTTCTTCCTCGTCTGAGGGTTCCTCACTTAGGCAGTTGTCACTAGACACAGAGTCTGAATCAGAAAATTCAAACTCGTTTCTTCCTATTAGGAAATCTTCAATCTGTTTATCGCCCTCAAATACCTGCCATTATTTTTCATTATCCGGCACTGCAGGTCTGAATTTGGTCTGTATGATAATTTGTTGGTTGATTGGAGTATTAGGGTATGAACTAGCTAGGCAAGCTAATCCGTTTGCAATGACATTTTGACTCCTAGGAACAAACACTAATTCGTATTCAACAAATGTTTTCAATAAATCCATAATGTCATTCCTGTAAGCTTTCAATCTAGGATGTTTCGTTGTGTATTCACTGTTCACCTGTTTAATAATCAGCTCAGAGTCCCCATGCACAGTTATCCTACGGGCTCCTAATTTTCTCAACAGGTTCAATCCTAGGATAAGGGCCTCGTATTCTGCAACATTGTTTGTACATTTGAAATGCAGGTTGCAGGCATGGCTCTCTGCGTAATCACTCTCTGTGTTATGTATCCACACTCCTGCCCCGGTATTTCTTCTTGTGCAGGACCCATCGAAACTCATTTCCCATAAGGGTTCACTCACATTTTTGATATCATTCCTTTCCCTATAGCTGGGTTCACCATTATGTTGCATTATAGGGTGTACACTAGGCTGTGGGCTGTTTAGTTTTTCGTTATGGATGTGGAAGTCAGAGAGGTGACTAGTTGGCTGATTGCATCCTGTTTCTGGTTCAATTTGCGTTGTTGTTTCAGTGCACTGTTCAAAGTTTTCTACTTCTTCCTCCTGTGAGTCTAGGGTAGCCATTATGTTAAATTCCATTGGCTCTGTGTCATCATGTGTACCTTTTCTTGTATCTACGTTTTTAGATTCTGGTCCCCCCAAAGATTCATCATTGCAGAAGATAAAGGAATCCAGGTCTGTATGTACAGATTATAGAGGAGAATTTTCAGGCTTTTCAGGGCTACTAACCAGGAATTTCATTTGTGCTTCCCTGTACAGTCTTCTAAGTTGGCCAAAGATTGGGATTGTGGCATAAGCCCCATCCATCTGCATTGTTCCTTGCAGCTTGGCTCCCCATGATCTTGATAATAACATGCCATACTTAGGTGGCACATCTGCCACCACAACATCCATGACCATACATTTAGCTGGGATTTGGGTAAGGCTCACACATAAATCTTTGATCAGGCCAAGACACTTTAATCTACTAGAGTCAAATGAATATAGGTCTTTATAGGGATGGGTTATCTCTAGGCCTAATCTTTCCATCACCACTTTAGGCATCAGGTTGTGTGATGCCCCAGAATCATGCATTGCATTGTGGAGAATCTTATCATGGACATTAAGACTGATATAAAAAGGGGGCACTACTCCTTCCTGAAACTTTCCTTCTATCTTTGGACCAAACAGAAGGGCAGGTTGATCATCACTCAGATTTACAGTGTCACTGTTCTCACCTAAATTTAATGCTTTCAAAATTTGGCCTTTATATACATCCTGAGTGGCCAGCTCAGAGAGTGGGACAGAGATTTTAATTTTTGCAATCTCACTCTCCAAATTGAAAGTGGACTGACTCTTTAGAATGTTCAACTCTGTTTTGTTAGCCACTGCTTTAGTAGCTAAATTAGTGTGTTGATTCTCATTATGTACAGTGTCTGTGACAGTTTCATCAGGAGCACTAACTGCAGTGCTAGTGCTGCTAGCTGGTTTACCTTGTGTATCAGTGTTTTGGTTGTCTTTTTCCTTGTTCTTTCCAGAGCTCTCAGCTGTTGATTTGTTACTTTCAGCAGTTGCTTTAGAATTTTTCTCGGGCCTTTTCTTGATAGTGACCTCAGAAGCGTTTGGTTTGGAAATTTCTTGGCTCTTTTTGCTTCTAAGCTCATATTTCTCTCTGACCTGCATCATGGCATTTTCAAACCCTAACCTGTAATCTTCAGATTCTAACCATTCCTCCTCTCAACTAGAGGGTGAGGGCTGATCTTCTTCTGAGTAACAGTTATGGATTGAATATTCCATTTAAAACATGTTTATTGTGTTCCCTTTAGACTGTTCTATGATTCCCTCCTCTTCATCAAGAAAGTTCTCTTGAAATGGGGGTATAACCTGCTGATCTGATTCTCTTTGTCTGTTGGGAGTGGCATTGTTTCTTCTAAAGTTTTGGTTCTGGTTATGGTTTTGATTTCTATTTTGCTTACTAACTGTGACAGCCATTTTTTCCATCATTTGGTATAGCTTCTCCACTTTTTTATATAGATGGTCATGATTTGAATCAGATGTGGAAGCTACATTGTCGTCTCTATATGTTACCCTTTTTTCAGCTCTTAATCTCACTCTTTTCTCAATCAGATTTGCCTCTATATTCACTGCTCCTTTCTGCATGTCCTCTAATGTGTTGTATTATTTATCCCTAAGCTCATAGGCCATGTCAGCATCAAAGCCTTCAGGGTATTTTGCTAAATCCATGCCTTGTGGAGGTTTCAGATGTGGAGGGAGGGCATTGTAAATGCTATTAAATCTTGTTGTGTAATCATGGACACTCTCTCCTACGTTTCTTTTAAGGCTCATGTATTCTACTAAGATTTGGCGAGGGTTAGCCTTAGTTTCCCATTTGTTTATGAAAGTCTGATATAAAGCTGGAAGATCATTGATGCTACCTGGAGGTAGGCCCTTAAACCATTTCTTCACATCACCCCCTAAGCTCTGGGCAAAGATTCTCATTTTGACTGTATCATCATCTATTTCCATGTAGTCAAAAGAATCTTCCATCTTATCTACATGATGTTGGGCTGTGATGGACTCTTTTGCAGTGAAGTGTGGGATCTTTGACTGATAATCATTTGGTAAGGGTACTAGAGGTTGAGGTAAAACCAGAGGTGCATACCAGGCTGCCATGATGATGTTTTGATGAGGTAAAGGATTGACTTGGGCAGCAGGTATATGGATGATAGGGATATTATGACCAGCAGAAGACTGATGAGCAGATCTAGGGTGATCGAACCCCAAGTTTTGTATGAAATGTATGTCAGGAGGTGTAGAAGGAGGGGTATGTATTTTTCCAAGGTGTCTACCACTTTAGGGTGGTGAGCCAGGAAGCTTAGGGTCTGGCTAGTCTAAAATACTGAATGACCTAGTTCTAGGTAATCTATTAGGTAGGTCTAGGCCAAGGTGAAAGTGTGATAGAGTTGTAAGATCTTCTGGTGCAGATTTAGCTCTATGGATGTGGCTGGAAATAGTTGGTATTCTAGGTGTAGGAGCTCCCTTGAGGATGCTCTCAGGTTTGTCAACTATTTCAGGTGGGTCTAGGTTAGGATAAGCTCTTGTATGAATGGTTCTAGAAGCCAAAGTGTTGTTTTCTGATCAAGCAGCTTAACCCTATTTGTTACTTCTACTGTGGTTGATGTTGTTATGGAGGCTGGTCTCCCAGTGGAGTCTAATGTGAACCAAGATAATTAGCAGGCCTACTGATCACCAGTGGAGTCTTTAAATTGTTTATGAACTATGGAGTCGCCAGGTGGGAGGTTTAGGATGTTTTTGGAGGGTACACTGTCCACCACAGTGCTTATGGGATGTCCCCTTTCGAGGATATCTTCCAAACATAGAAAAATCTAACCAAATATTGACTTGGAGGGCATTTACCAGATATGTCACCTCCGAAAGAGTGTGAGATCTGGAGGCTACCTGGACCTTTCCAGACTCTGTCCAAGAGTATGGGATAACACAACAAATGGTATATAGGTTGATGTGAGAATAGGACTATTTAACTGCCAACCTAACCAGAGATTGTAGGTTTTTTTCGAATGCCTAAGAATGTTTAAGGTGTAATGCACTCAGGGTTGTTCCCAGTGGAGTCGCCATTATGTTGGGGTTCCCATGTTTTGGCCAGATTGGCAAGGACAAAAGATGAGACAACATCAAACCACTTTCAGACCTCAGGATCTAGCCCTCCTGGGTCCAAAGAGGGATCTCTCTATAATATGTCAAAGGTGTATGACTTTAAAGTTCATTGTTCAGATGTTAGGCTAGTTATAGGCACAAGGTTTGTTTGTTTGATTTGTTTTGATTTGGTTGCTGGTTATCAGGAAAGAAGGGTTCAATGTAATACAAGGATGAGCAAAGAGGAAAAAGGCAGAGGTGAATTATTCCAGGAAATATTCAAAACCATTGGGCAATGGAGTCAGGAAATGATTTTCTTGCTAATCAATAGGCAGGCTTTCAATTGGGCTAGTCATCTAAAACATAGGATCTTAAAGATGATCGTGTGATATGGATTGATAAGAGAGGAGGAGACTACACAGTTTCAGAGCACAAAGTAAAAGACTAGCTGGTCGCACAAGGATCCTAGTGGACATGGCTAACTCTAATCCCCAGTGTTCCCAAATCTTCCAACTAAATCCATAACAAGAAACATCTTAAGAATTGAATTCATTTAATTCATACATCATAGAGCAAGCAATAACATCCACTACACTGGTTAAACCAACTGAAATCAATTCTTAGATAACACATTCAGAAGAAAAACATTAATGGCAATGAGAGCAGAAACATAGGGTACCTAACAAGGGTAAATCCTATGCCAATATTCTGATGCAAGCTAGTAGAAATGAAATGAAATGAATTAAAACACAGAGATAGGAAAACATCATCGCTGCTTCAGATCAGGATCCAAAGAAATGTGCTTGTCATATTAAAAAGAAATACCAATCAATTACAACATTGCCAATAGCTGAAATACTTAGTCTGAAATCATATTCCTCAGCCTATCTTACAACTTTACACAGAGACTGTGTCTCAAAAGAAACTACTTGCAGTTCTCTGATAACTTATCAAAAACCTTTACAATGAGTTTCTTCATGAATTTATAGCTTCAGAGGAGCAGAGAAGGTAGGTGAAAAACTAAATGCAGCATTAAAAACTCAGAAAGAAAGAGAGCCGAGGCCCATTTTGTTTAAATCTTGTGCATTAATTTATGGTGTTCTTTGGGTGAACGAATGATCTTCTTCAGACTTCAGGTTACTCTGATAGGATTCTGATGTACTCTGACTGCAGTACTGTGTAGTACTCTGGTGTATAAACAAAATGACTGAATAAACTGCCATGCTCGTGAAACAAATGCCTTGGTAGCTTTGGACTATGGTTAAGGCGGAAATCTTTAGGAACACAGTAAATAATGGAACTGATATGGGCGCTTCGTCCTTTGGGACAATCCGCTGATATGAACCCTGATATACATGAATCTCTGCGTGATGTACCTTCTGCATGACCCATGGGATCATTGATCTGGTGCTTTGCCTCTAAACCGCTGTATTAAGGCTCAAAACCTTCAATACCGAACACTGAAATCCTTAATCATTAGCTGGTTTTTCTCCACTGCTCCATAAATGTCTCGATCTGCAAAATGGCGCCAGATAGGTTCTTTTTTGCAGAGATTGAACTGTCCTGGGATAATATTTATGCCGCCGCTACCTTTCTGAGTTTTTCTATTGTAGTACAAGCTTCCAAATTTAATTTTGTCTATGCAGCACGCCATTGAAGTAGTACATATGAACCATGGCGGTTTTCTGCCTTTGATAACCTTGCAAAATACGAACACAGGTTAAGAAAACAATGGGGGGTCAGATGATGTGGATGACTGTGAGGACGACAGTGGGACTGCAGACGAATGACGAAAAAACGCAGAGGAGTGGTGGAGAAGAGCTCTGGTGGAAGGTTGGTGGAGCGCAGAGGAAAATTAACGTAAAAACCTTAAAACCGACCCTTTGAATGAATATATAAAACGAGAGGGGCGAATGTACGGTGAGACACGTGGAGGTGACGTGGCGGGACCGGGCGACAACGAAAGAGTCAACAGTGGGGAAACAAATCTGGACCGTCGTATCTGAGAGGAGATCGACGGTTGAACATGCGGCGGAGGACGACGATCGGTGGGCCAGGAGTACGGCGACCATGGATTAAACCTCGCGCAGCTTTGTTGAGCGATTACCATTGGATGGGTGAGGGTAGATCTGACGACTGATATGAATATCGCTGTGCGTTCTGTACCGAAAGATAACGTGCGATGAGAAGGCGGTTTTGGAATCGTACAGGAGCCGCGCATCGCTTGCTAAGTGGAATCGCTGGGCAATGGGAGAATACCTCCTACCGCCCAAAAGCGGTGTGATAGATACCACCGGGTTTATGGATAGTGCGCGGCGGGGACCACAGGGGCGGGTACACTCTGAACTGTCGATCTGGCGGGCAAAATGAACGACTTCATGCACGTTATTTAAGATCCAAACGGGGAAACAGTGACACGGTGATAACGATCGTCGTCTGATCTATAAAGATCAATGGCCAGGAGCACTCCCGATATACATTGGAGATTAGCGCCTTTCATGCCAGCGCTTGGTCATAGCACAGGGTTCTATGGGGGGAAGGTGCAGGGCCTAGGCCGAAAGGGGCTATGCCCAGACTATGCAGAAAATATGGTTTTTGGATCGTTTTTAAAGCATTTTAAGGCCAGCCAAGGGCAACGATAGGGGAATGAGGGGGATTTAGGCATAAACAAAGGGAGTGGGTGGAATTTCATGGGGATTTTGGGAAGTTTTAGGAGAGAAAGGGAAATTTAGGGGGAACGAAGGGGACTTTGAGAAAGGGAAAAAAGGGGTGAAAATGGAGCATTTTGCAAGGGTATAAAGGGCAGAGTAAAGCCTTTTGGAGCATAATTCTTTATCAGCAAGGCCTATCGACTCAGAACAGCAGAGGGAAACAGTCACAAGGTAGGGAACCTGAAAGGGCTGCAAGGATGATGTGTTTTCAAGGGAAATTCATTCCTTGCAGGCTTATAAAACAAATTAGCCCCTTGCTTGCTTTTCAAGGAATTTATATGGATTAACAAGTGCCACATTCATGCTTGGAATATGGCACAGGGGTGATTGGCTGAAAGAAATATTTTGTTAATCCAATCTATGGTCGAGTGGCATGTGGAAGTACCAAACCTAGTTGGATTTGGCATTCATTAATAACAGTTTCTTCTCCTTGGTATTTTATGTGAAATTGTATTGGTTCATATGTGGCATTTATGGTTGTTATATCCTTGGTATTTCTATTGTTTATATGTTGGTTATGAGTATGTCACTATTGTTGGAAACACTGAGAGGGGGGGGGGGTAAATCAATATTCCTTTCAATTAGAGCATTAGTTAATCTTCAATTATTATCACTGTTTGTATAATGATAGAAGCAAACAAGAGGAAAAAAAATGCACACTGTTTTTAAGGTGGAAACCCACTCCGAGACAAAAACCACCTAATGCTTTTCTAATAATTCTTTAATATTCAACTCCAATTGAAAATAAAGCTCCAACTTCCTAGAATCTAGAAAAGAATTCTTCTCCAGCTCCCGCTGGATGGACACTCCAACGCCTGATATTCTTCAGTATCAACTGAATGGATGCCCCAACACCCAATGAGTTACAACTCACCCTAGCACCACCGTACCACCCTTTAGAAGAATAAAAGAAGAATGGACTCCCGTACCAGGGAAAATGGTCCACTTTACAATGATATAGAATGATGCAGAAGAAGAAGATATACTAGACCATAACCCCAACTTTGACACAACCACCTAATGATGATCCTAGAACTCCCAACACTGCCTCTTCAACCCTTGGTAGATAGACACTAGTACAATTTGTACAATAATGTATTTACAATGACTAAGTACAATGATACCTTTACAATGATTGTATGCAGTGCTGCCCACTTGAAGACTTCATATGATGAACTTCTTGCTGATGTTATGCACCTTGGTTGCTGCTCTTGTCATGCTACCCTCTGTTGCACCTTTCTTTGCTTTGCTGCCGTAGAAAGTCTGGTCCTTTGCAACCCTTGACAACACATGATCTAGATTTTTCTTGCCTTCTAGGAGCTCGATATTGAATCTGATGTATCTCTGTTATTTCAGATCCTCAATATCTGATTTTCAGTCCTGTAGTAGTCTTATGAGTCATCTTTCCAATGCCATAGGTTTGACCCAATTTTAATTCTTCAAGAGATATTTATACCCAATCTTTCACAATTCCCTAATTATGGACTGTTTCAATAGAGCGCACTTGTATGGCATGCCACGTGTCACTTTTTCTTCATTTGGATCTGAAATTGATAGAGAAAAAATTAAAGACTGTGCAATATTTGCCACTTTTTATGGAATTCCAATCCGATACTCAGAGAGAGAGTTATGACAATTTTACCAAGGTCACTTCTTTGAGATGAATTTCGTGAGCCCGCAAAACCCCGATTTTTACAAATCATATTCTAAAAATTGCGCACTTTGATCCAAATTTTTAATGCTAGCCTTCCGTAATTCCGTCACCTCATAAAAAATTTCAGCTTCAAACTTCGAGAAAAAATCTAGAGTTAAAAATGCTACTAACATGACCGTTTGCATGGTCAATCCTCAGATAAGGAGGAAACGAAGATCACAATTTATATGAATGCTTAAGTTGAGAGGGGCTTCAACAAGTGAACGTGGGAGGGATTTTAGGAGCTTAAAAAATATTAATTATGACTTTTCAATGACCCATGCCCCAACCCCATGGGGTTTTAGCCCACTAACTCGGGTACAAACTTCAAACATGAATATCTCTCAAACCGTGAAGAATTACATGGCGTGCCATATATCAACGGAAACATCTCGACAAGTAGAAACCA